>JAVGWX010000010.1:59007292-59033971 GCA_036924085.1 Ariolimax columbianus
TGTTTGTGTCTTGATATTTGTTCATGTTTACGTCTGCTTATACTGATATAAATTCTGACTATTTTTTGTTTTGTCCACTCTATTTCGTAATGGCACACCGTGTCTTTAAACGCGCTAGTCACATCCATGTGTTAGCTTATTCCAACCGTTCATTTTAAATCAAGCCTTGTTTCTGTTGTGCGATTTTTTCCGCTGTTTTTGTTCGTTCTTTGTCATTGACAAAGGCATTGGAGCGTTAACGTGTGTCATTCCATTTTTGTCCTGGTGCGATCACTGATCGATTATCTGTTCAGGCTTTTAATCGACGATGTCATCCAATAGAAATACAAACATTTAATACATACATATATACATATATGTACACATACACATTCATACATATGCATGCAAATATATATTTATTTTATATATACACACACACACACACACATATATATATTTATATATATATATGAGGCATGTTCAAATGAAACCAAACCAAACTACAACAAGCGAGCATACGTGCAATGCGCAAGATGACGTCACTGCTGGTGGAAACAGCACATACCAACTGTCAAGTTTGCAAAATGTCATTATCCTCCGACTCATAGTTTCCTGAGCAGACTGTTGAAAACATGGCGGGTGTGATACGGAATCCGTCCAGAGTTTTTAACAGCTGAATTATGTCGACCAGTTGACATTCATCGCAGAACGCCGGCGGTGTATCGGGACGACAGTGTGTCGACGGCTGCAGTGAAGAACTGGCCAACGATCTTTAAAGAAGGACGTGAGTTAACGGAAGATCTACCGAGACCAGGTCAGGCGCATTTTGTTGCGTTAACTCACGTCCTTCCTTATATCAGGTCAGGTAAGCGGTGATGTCGTTGGGGCACACATGAAAAAATCCTCACAAAACCACGTCACCCTTCTCTGTCAGCGGCCGTTGCCTGTGCCCTTCTGGTCAGAGATTGGTCCATTCTTTTATGTTGTCCTCCCACCTCTTTTTGGGCCGGCCTCTTCGTCGTCTGCCTTGCACGTTTCCGTGGAGGATCGTATTTGCAAGGCCATGTGATCTCGATATGTGACCGTACCAAGCGAGTTTCCTTCTTTTAACAGTTGCCAAGAGGTCTTCTTTATGTACATATATATATATATATTTGAATATTTATTGATGTATTCATTTATGTTTCTCTGTGAGCCTTACAGAGGAAGGAATATGCCAAGTTGTTTCAATCATGTGGCAAGAGACGATAAAGGTGGGTTTCTATAGAATTAGCAACCTCATCATTGAAAACGAATTGTGAAATAAGCGACCACTGGACGGGCACTTTAAGTTTTGCTTCAAGCCTGGATATAATACGGGTGTCAGTAGCAGTAGTGTCTTATGTTCTGTGGGTATCAAAATGGGTTTCTCCTGTAAACGATTGATTGATTCTCTCTATTTGACCTGTTTCATATATATATATATATATATATGTGTGTGTGCGTGTGTGTGTGCGTGTGTGTGTGCGTGCGTGCGTGCGTGTGGGTGGTCGGGAGGGCGGGCCGGCGGGGATTGGGTGGGTGGGGATATTGGTTGGGTTTGGGTGGGTTTTATGGGATAGGTGGGTGGGTTGAATGGGTGGGTGGGTGAGTGGGGGTGGCGGTGTGTGGGGGTGTGTGGGAGTGTGTGTGTGTGTGTGATGGTATTTTGGGTGGGTGTGTGTGTGTTTTTTGTGCTGCCAATGGTGCATGCTCCCTGTCGAAATCGCTTGAGAGCAGAATTTCGACGTTTGAAATAAAGTGTTTGAGTTAGATCATCGGTTTTATGAGGAAAGACACTGCGAAACGAAGACATTCGAAGTATGGTCGGCACTACGTATTGGTTTGTGTCCTATGGAAAGTATGCTCTGATTCGGTCATCTCATGTTAGTGCAGTCTCCTAAAAAACTCGCAACGCTGGTTGATGTGACTGCAGGGTAAGATGGGGACCACGAGGCAGGTGGAGGGACGGCAATGACCGACGCAAGGCACTCGGCGCAGGACAGACGATCCAAGCTTCCCACAGCGATCAATGATATCAGTATAAAGAAAACTAACTAGCTAAATCATCGATGATGTTTTTCTTCTAGAGCTTTCTGACAAACCTAGCAGGCAGACTTGCGCCTGTGTGATTTAAGCGGTGCGCAATACCATCAGTTATAGAGTCTTCTACTTGAGATGCATTGCATATATAAACTGGGTAGGTGCTTATGGTTTCTCTAGATTATTGTAAAACACCACAAACAAACAAAAATGAAGAAATTAAGACAGGAAATTTTGCCAAAATGTGAGCAGCAACAAAGTGCCAACTGTTAAATGATGACTAATTCTGATTAGAGATTACAAGCCACGTTTTGCGGAAGTTCCTCTTGCTCTCTGGATTTGCCCCGGGCACCAGAAAGGGATGTTTATCAGAGAGTTTCTGAGAATTCTGACTTCATAAAACTAAAAATAGCAGGCTATGAGAGCGGAATTCTGACAGCACATCAACAGAATGCGAACTTTAATCAGAACGTCATCGGGTCTGTGTGGTTGAAAATATCTCATCAGATATGGCATGTAAATATTATAAAAACTATGTTTGCCAGTACAAACTTTTATTTATACTAAGATATTTGTATTTTGTTATCGGGACTCTTCATCATTATCATCATCTACAAGTTCCGGGATCAAGATGCTGAGCAGCCCATGAGTTGTAGTGGTCAGCGACCCATAGCTGACTGCTAGCGTCAAGGCCAGCGAACCAGAACTGCCAAGACCTTCTACACCTCCATGCGGTGATCATGGATAACAGGCTGCAGCAGGGAAGACTTGTTAAGGAGAAGGGATCGAAGAGGGAATGCTAACCCGGTAATAAAAAAAATGTTTGCTGAAGTCGGATGTGTTGGACCGAAAGGTGCAAATATCGCAGTCAAGCTGTAAACTACAACACAACGCATTCCGTTCTCTTGACTACATTCCGCTACTTAAGCCCTTTTAGGGTTTGGTTGCAGGAGATTAAGAACGAACGAAGCCAAGCCTTCTACAAGTTCCCCGATGGCTGGCGTTTGGCGATCATGGTCCTTCACTTCGTCTAATCACGTTAGTCGTTGATTAGTTCTTCCGTTGATCGCCTTCCATGTCATGTCTTCAAGCTGTACAATATTTTCTCTACTCAAATGTATTGTGAATAATTCTTTTTTCAGTATTTAAAAAAATAAAAAAATATTTTCTCCTCTTAATAATAATAAAAACAATAATGTTCGTTTAGGCGTCTGTGGCCCGTTGCGTCTTTCGGCCACGTCCATGATCCACTGCTGCGGCGTGGTTCCAGGCCCCGCCCATGTTCCACTGCTGCGGCGTGGTTCCAGGCCCCTTCAATGTTCCACTGCTGTGGCGTGGTTCCAGGCCCCGTCCAGAGCGGAGGTGGAAACTGCTAGTTGCTGGGGAGAAAGACGGGACGTCCTCCTTCTGCGCCTCTAGCAGGCCGGGGAAGATTTGTCGCTGGCGAACGACTTGTGTAGTATCTTGTGGACCGGGGTTTCCTGGTCCAGCCGTACATGACTGAATAAAGAAACTCGGCGACGGTCAAGTGTTTCTGAAATTGAAAGGAGGCTGTCTAAGCAGAGACCTCCACGTTGCGGATGCAGTAATGCCATGAGATGCCTAAGGTTCCCCGCTGGTTGTGCATGTGGAAAACCTCCAGTCTTGACATGTCATGTTTGAGTTGTGTCCATGTTTCGGAGCCGTACAGCAGAACTGGGACCAAGCAGGACTGGGACCAAGCAGGACTGGTAGATGTAGATCTGTGTTTCAATGGATATCTTGCCGTTACTCCACAGCCGTCAGAGGTCGTGCATAGCAGACTTAGCTAGTCCGATCCGTCTTGACATATGGGGATCGCCGCGCCCATCGAATGATATCATGCTGCTGAGATAGATGTATTCGTTGATGCCCTCCACAGTGTGACCTTGAGTTGCAATAAATTGGTGTGCTGTCTAAAAGATACGGTTCTGATCTTTTGGTCCTGGCCCAGGATATAGACATGCATAGGGTGGACGTTTCGATGTCTAGGGATATTACCAGGATATAGACATGTATAGGATGGACGTTTCGATGTCTAGGGATTATGTAACAATTCCCGCCGAAGCAAGAGAGTTTAGGACAGGGGTAATGTGGTTGCTGATAACAAAAGGTACCTGAACATGTTAAAGCTTAAAGGTACCTGAATGCGTGTCAAGGTCACTCACCGTCTCAACAAAGAAAAACCGAGTTAGGGCAAAGAATTGGGATAGGTAGGAGCTGACCACTGTCGTTCCAATTTGAGTAGTGGGAGAATGAGTGACAGACGGGATGGTAGCGGAGCTTGCTACTATAGATAAGTGACAGGTGTGCAAAGTATTTCGTTCCAATAACGACTGATCCATTGGTCAGCTCTGATTCTGCTTGAGTGTATAAAACTCGAGACAAAGTTTAGCTCAGGAGGCTGGATGGAGAGGAGAGGAGAGCGAGAGAGTGAATGTAGATAGGAGTCTGGTTTAACTCACCGACTTAGATAGAGGAGCGATTGATAGACTGTTGTACGAATGTTAGTGATAGAACAGGATCGCTCAAATAGGTGTGTGAGTTTTGTACTAATAGATAATCTGAACGTATGTTGTAAGCAGGACACATTGTGAACGAGGTATGTCCAGATCGCCCACCTGAGGGGATTTGAGTGAGGAAGTTTTTGATAAGGTGTTTTGAGGATGCAGTTAAAGAGATGTATGTCTTACGTGTGTAGGCAATAGAACCGGGTTTTTGATAGTTGGGAATTCCATCAAGAGCTAATGCTTAAAATGTCCGCTTAAGTTAATATTTATATTAACATATATATAATATAGGAATATTTAGTTAAGTTTGTGTATTGTGTATTGTGTTTGTAATTTCCCTACTCATTTTTCTGGTATGAGTATTATATAATAAATATGCCATCTGCTGTGCGCTATATTATTTGCAGTGTGAGGTCATGATGATGTGGATGAGTGTGATAATGTTCTAAGTTAGAATAACCCTAAAGGAAACAGTGGGATCTGCTACAATTATATCAGGATATAGACATGCATAGGATGGACGTATCGATGTCTAAGGGTTATACCAGGATATAGACAAGCATAGGGTGGACGTTTCGATGTCTAGGGGTTATACCAGGATATAGACATGCATAGGGTGGACGTTTCGATGTCTAGGAATTATACCGGGATATAGACATGCATAGGGTGGACGTTTCGATGTCTAGAGGTTATACCAGGATATAGACATACATGTGATGGACGTTTCGATGTCTAGGTATTATACCAGGATATAGACATGCATAGGGTGGATGTTTCGATGTCTAAGGATTATGCCAGGATATAGACATGCATAGGATGGACGTTTCGATGTCTAGGGATTTTACCAGAATATAGACATGCATAGGGTGGACGTTTCGATGTCTAGGGATTATACCAGGATATAGACATGCATAGGGTGGACGTTTCGATGTCTAGGGATTTTACCCTTCTCGTGGTCGCATAAATATTATTGGGATTTGCGGTAACAATTGGCTGAGGGTGTCTATTTCTCAAATGTGTCCTGCTCGTCTTTTCCTCTGTACTTCCAGATTTGTTATCCTTCCTCCAAATTTCGCTTCGATGTTGGTAGTTCAGTGACAGTTGTCGAGTGGTAATATACACAGTTCAACCCTCTTGCTGCAGATTCTTCAGTCTGTTCAGCACTACTATCAGTGTATCTCCTCTTTTGTTGTTGCCTAGATGTATGCCTCACTAGTTTCTACTGGCGGAGGAGCGACATTTTCCACCCCAGACCGTAGTCCATTGGGCGATATTAGGACACATAAACCAGTGCGTAGATGCATGTGTGTATCTGTGTGTACCTAACCTAGTGTTTCAGTGATGCAAAAGTGTTTCATGTCATTTGTTGATCCTATCGTTGATCCTTCCTGTCATTGTTAGGTGGCTTCCAATTTTTTTAAATCAATTTTTTTTTCCTCTTGTTTTTTAATGGTACTCTGTCCGGTTTCAGAGGCTCTGTTTTACTTTCGATTTCCATGGATTTGGGTGCCAATAATTGGGAATTGGTATTTTTATTTTATGTCCACCACACTTTTATGTCTTTTTTTTATTTTTTATTTTTTCCATAAAATTGATAGGGACCTTTTCTTTCTTTTTTCTTTTTTTTTCAAACCATCATCATATATTAGGTAAAGATAGTGAGGATGCAATGAGATGATATGTAAAGTTGATCAATGAAATGGAATGATTATGAAGATGCAAACATATATTTACACTTTACATCGATTAATATTGAACATTGTATAGGTAAAATAAATGATTAGAGTTCTTCCAGTTGGCTCGAGGATCATCGGCAATGACTTTTCTTGATCGTCTAGTTTTGGTACTTCAGGTCATACGCTCGCTCAGGTATTTTCATCTCAGTCAAGTGTTGAGAATTGCTCCAGATGTAAGCGATTCTTTTACTTTTGGAGTAAAACTTGAAAGTACTGCATTGCAAATTGGGTCCTCGGGGTTCAATTGTGGTTGGGATGGGTGGTGGGTAGTCATCATTTGTATTTTCTTGTCGATCTTAATGTTCTCTTGCAAGATTATTAATGTATTTTTGGGGGTTGTTTTTGGTTAAAGGTTTGCCTCTCTGTGTTCTAGTGGCGGAGGAACGGTCCTTTCCACCCCAGGCCATAGCCTTTTAGGCGACATCAGGACGTAGTAACCAGTGCTTGAATGTACGTGTGGTAAGACTATCAAAGTAGATACCTTGTCTCACTGCTTTCTAATTAGACTATCAGGGTAGGTTCCCTTGTCTCAATGCTCTTTAACAAGACTATCAGCATAGCTTCCCTTGTTTCAATGCTCCTTAACACGACGATCAGGGTGGTTTCCCTTGTATCAATGCTCCTTAACACGACGATCAGGGTGGTTTCCCTTATCTCAATGCTCAATGTATCTTCTCTTTTCCATTTTAATTATCTTTTTACTTCTGTGTGTGTTTGCACGTGTAGTATTTACGTTCTATAGTTAAAGTGCATGTGTTTTTGCCCGCTAGTAAAGCTGCTCCTTCACTAGTCTTTCATCAACCTCTATAAGCGCGTGTTTTCGATGCTTACCTGTTGACATGAAGGGCAACACATTCCGAATTCAAAATCGAATTCCTAGAAAAGCATGTTATTTTCCTGTTCGAGGGTGAAATAAAAAAACATAGCCAGCACATGACGTGGCAACATCAGTGACCCAGCGGCCTAAAAACCCCACGACTACTCCATCAAAAGAATACAGTGGCGCGACAGTTTACGAGTTTCATCAATCTTTGTGAACGTTACTGATGTCATATGTTATTTGTGCTGGCGATCCTTTGTGATGAAAAGTGTATGTCATGTTATTTTCTAAACCATAGTCAAGAATAAATTGGGATCAACGCCACCTAATATGTCTAATTGCTCCAGTGTTTTTATATTTGATGTTAAAGGTAATGCAGAATACATGTTCTTCTCTTCCCCTGTGAAAAATGCTAACGTTGGGGCAAGTTGTTCTGTTTCGCCGCTGTTTTTTTTCTTCTTTCTCGATCAACTAATGCTGTGCTTGTAGCCCCGTGAGGTTCGCGAAGGAGACTGTTGGTTTCATGTCTTCACAGTTACCTCACAACTTTTCGAGCATGGTCGTTCCCATGTGTCAAACTGCCTCTCTTTGTTTGTATAAGTGGGACAGTTCTACATGATATGTGTTTGTGCTTGTTTGGGGGCTCCACAATTGCATGTGGCGGTGTCTCTGAAACCCATTTTGTGGAGGTGGGACTTGAGTCTGCAATGTCCCGTTTTGAGTCTAAATGCCTGTCCATCTTTGATAAGTTTTTCTATGCTGTCATTTTCTGGCCTGCATTCTGTCTACCAAACAAAAATGGAGACTACAACGGAAGTAAGAAGCTTGTTGACTAGGGCAATGCAGGGGATAAGGAGTATGCAGAATCTATGATATAATACAAACAAGGTGTTAAAACTAAAGATCTTAAGAATATGCAGTTTTCCTGTGGCAACCTATGGTTGTGAAACATGGACGTTTACAAAAGCAATAAGAGCGAAGATCGGTGCTTTTGAGACACAGTGCTACTGAAGAGTCCTGAAAATCCCGTGGACAAAGGAAGAAACAAACAAATCCATCCGACAAGACCTGAATGTGGAGGAGAGTTGGCTTATAAAGGATGTAATGGCCTGAAGACTGAGGTTTTTTTTTACACATTAAAAGACACAACGGACTGGAAAGAGTGGTTATGGAAGGCATAGCCACTCGAAAGCGTGGCAGGGGCCGACCGAGAAGACGATGGAAGCAGAACATCCAAGGAGATGCTGAACTTGACATTGGAGCAGGCAGAAAGACTGGAGGAACATAGAGTTTCCTACAGACAGGCTGTCACGAGAGCGACGTTCTGCAAAGGACATGCTACATGATGGTGATGATGATGATGATTCTTTGTGCTGGTCTCTCCATTCCGTCCTCATGGATAGTTTGAGTACTTTTCCTTTTTTTATAGCTCTGTAGATGGTAAGTCTGCGTGCCATCTCTCTCATCGTTCGTGCCATCTCTCTTATCACTTCTAAGTATCCAATAATGGTCCAGATTCCACTATACGAATAAATCTGCTTGGGGGTTGGGCGGGCGGGGGAGGGGGGGGGGGAGGAGGCGATCAGATGTTATATTTTATTTCTTGTGAGAGTCAATATTGTTTGGGGTTTGAGATGGCTTGGTGTATAGTCCTTGAATATTTCAGAATGACCCTTTTTCTTGTGGTTGGGATATGGCAGATAAGAATAAAAGCGTCGCTTTTTCCATAGCTAGAATGGAGTCTACTCATCATGGAGCTGCCATCCTACATGTAGATGTGATCAATCTGGTTTAGTGGGGCGAGATCTGGGAATATCCAAGTCGCTGTATGAATGTTCTTGTGTGCGAATATGTTTCTTTTGATTACTGGTTGATTTTCTGCACCAAAATCTACAAACTTTTTTACTGATTCACCGCTTCCAAAACTTTTCCTGTCAATAATCTGTTCATAGGTTACATTGTCGTCTCCTTCTAAGACGTTTCATCTGTGGTCTTTGTCGTGATAGTTCTGGACGTTCTGTCTCATTCAGTTGGCCTTCTAGTTCTCTCTCTCTCTCTCTCTCTCTCTCTCTCTCTCTCTCTCTCTCTCGCTCCTCGCGCTTTCTCTTTGTACATATGATTATCTTTTATATCTATCTATCTATCTATCTATCTATCTATCTATCTATCTATCTATCTATCTATCTATCTATCTATCTATCTATCTATCTATCTATCTATCTATCTATCTATCTATCTATTTATCTATCTATCTATCTATCTATCTATATATATATATATCTATCTATCTATCTATCTATCTATCTATCTATCTATCTATCTATCTATCTATCTATCTATCTATCTATCTATCTATCTATATATTGATCTATCTATCTATCTATCTATCTATCTATCTATCTATCTATCTATCTGTATATCTGTCTATCTATCTATCTGTCTGTCTGTCTGTCTGTCTGTAAGTCTGTCTGTCTGTCTGTCTATCTATCTGTCTATCTGTCTATCCATCCATCCATCCATCCATCCATCCATCCATCCATCCATCTATCTATCTATCTATCTAACTATCTATCTATCTATCTATCTATCTATCTATCTATCTATCTATCTATCTATCTATCTATCTATCTATATATATATCTATCTATCTATCTGTCTATCTGTCTATCTGTCTGTCTGCTTGCCTGCCTGTCTGTCTGTCTGTCTGTCTATTTATTTACACACACACACACACACACACACACACACATATATATATATATATATATATATATATATATATACATACAAATATATATACATGAAGCACTAGTCCAGTCACACACAACATACTGGCCAGTACGTCGCGTCAGGATCATGTACTATACACTGACGAAGACCACACATTCTCTGCCGATGTAGAGCTCCCTGAAAACATGCTGATTTCAGAGGAGCTTACCTGACGAGATGTGTACCGATGTGATCCCCGTAGTATTGAGCACCACGCAGATGAAGCCAACCATAGCACAACTGCCTGGAGGACCACGGTCCACCTCCATCAGCATGCTCGGAATGTAAAAGAAGCTACTACAACTCGCCCTTTAACGTCCTTTTCAGAGCGCACAAGATAGTAAACTTACTCATTGCGGTCATTAAACAACAATATATATATTAAAATATATTGTCTATATAATATATATATATATATATATATACGAGATAAAGACACACCACATCATGCGATGTCGCAAACGGTCCTGACCGTCCTTGCACACACTGTGAAAGACGCTTTCCTGCCCGGATCGGTCTTACGAGGTCACATTCGTTACCGTTTTGCATAGTAGTTGCATACATTTTTTTTCAAAGCACAATTACTATTGTCTGATGTGGCGGAAAGAACCAATGGATATATATATATATATATATATATATATATATATATATATATATATATATATATATATATATATATATATATATATATATATATAAAACAATCGCCAGCGAAGATCGTGACAAGATCAGACTTCTGTTGCGAGATGTGTTCTCATATCATTACGAAGACCAGTCTCTGCTGCTCCCGAGACACAAATGTGTGTAGTCGACTGTGGAGTCGAGTGCGATCTGCTCTTTTGTGTGAATCGTTACTCTAGTCCTTTGCGATGGAGTTACGCTCTGGTGACGCTAATGCCACAATTGTAACGGTTCTGTACAAACAACTACCAGGAAGTGACATAAATCTTGACGATTGTCAGAGACACTTTCAAGGAGTCTCCGTGGCGTTTCTTCTGTCCCGCTAATACACGTCTGTCTGAGATCACCATGTAACAGCTGCTTGAGGATACGCCCATATCGCACGCGAACATGTCCCGACCATCTTATCTTTGATTTCTGCAGAACTGTATGGACTCTCAACATGTTTGTCTTACCCCCAGACTTCTGCACTTTGTCCTGCCACCTGATCCTGAGCAGTCTAAGCAGACAGCTCAAGTGGGAAACGATTCAGCTGTCTGGTGTGTCTGCTAGACACTGCCCATGTGTCGCAGGCATGCAGCAAGTGGTTAACACGGCAACACCTTACACTTTCACCTTCATTGCGACACTAATGCACTGTCGATTCCACGCACGCACGCACGCACACACACACACATCCCACAAACACACTCACACATAAACATTTGAATACCGACATCCGGGTCATGAGACTGCGGGTGGTATAGAGTGAAGGAAAGACGCAGCATTGGGAGGTGGACTGGAGAGTATAGAGAGACGTAGCCGTGCGAGGTGAAATGGAGAATAGAGAGACGCAGCAGTGCGAAATGAAATGTAGAATAGAGAGACGCAGCAGTGAGAGGTGAAATGAAGAAAATAGAGACGCAGCAGTGAGAGGTGAAATGAAGAAAATAGAGACGCAGCAGTGAGAGGTGAAATGAAGAAAATAGAGACGCAGAAGTGAGAGGTGAAATGGAGAATAGAGAGACAGCAGTGTGAGGTGGAAGGGTGAGAGTAGAGAGACAGCAGTGTGAGGTGGAAGGGTGAGAGTAGAGAGACAGCAGTGTAAGGTGGAAGGGTGAGAGTAGAGACGCAGCTGTGTGATGTGAAATGGAGAGAGCAGCGGTACCTGTAAGCCAATACAGAGACTTGCTAGCCTACGATTATCACACACAATCAATAATACAATGGTAAAAATCGATACACTGGGTACAGACAAAAGATGCAGGCACATAGGTCGGCATGGTGCTTCTGTTTGTTTAAATAAACGCAGGTCAGACCCAGTTCCACTCAGCCACCGTCTCTTCAGTGAAAGTTGACTGCAATAGATCTCCAACGTGCTCTATCTTGTGTCTTGATATATCTGCCAGATATTTCTCAAACTTATCTGTTGATATTATCTTCCCACTTACAGCGTTTCGGCAAGGTCTTGTCTTTTTATGTGGACCAGTTTATTTAACTGTCGGACTTTTATTTCGTTCACCAATTCTCTTTGCAACTCTAATTTTTCAAAGACTTCCTTCTTGTATTTTATTTCCATGAGATGAGCCACATTCTTATATATATCCCCATTTCAACTCTCGTATTTTTGACTTCTTGATATTTATGTTTAATTTCTCACTACTTGGGAATTCTTTTATCGTTTTTTTCTTCTCAATCTTATGGTTATTCTTAATTACTGTTGGATTGTGCTCGAAATTGATGTCTTCATTTGGATACGCTTTTGCCATCGTGTCACCATTTTTGAATCTGTCCTTTATTATAATAAAGTCAATCCGATTTTAGACTATGGCTCCTGGCTATTTCACGTGTATAATCTTAGAGCCTGTTGGCCCCATGGTTTACCTACAACTAACTGGTTCTCTTCCCACAATGCGTCATCCTATCTCCTCAGCTGTTTCCTTTTCTCAGTTAAAATTAATGACCTTGTTCGGTATTGGAGTTCATATCTCCCATTATAATCAAACCTTCCTACGATTGTCTTGGCTTGAGCGCCTGATTTAAGTTCTCCTAATATGATTATAATGTTACATCATCTTGAGTTGGCGCGTATACGTATACGGTCACGCGCCTTGTAAGGCAGTAGACAGGGAGCATTACTGGCGGCTTATGTGGACCGCTGGACTTGGAGCTGAAGCGGGTAACAGCGGTCGCAAAGATAGTCTAATGTTACCTTTCAGTAAAAAAAGGTTGGTTAATCTATTGAACGAAATCAAATAGTGTGTTTTGCTTTTGTTGCAAGTTGTTTGCAACAAAACAAACTGAAAGTCAGAGGTTTTATTTTTTTAAATTTTATTTTTCCGCGTTTGCCTCTTTTCAGATTGGTGACACTTAGCTAGTCATTGAATGTAGCATGGAGCGAGTTGAGAACATTTGCAAAACTGTTAACAGTGGTTTGAATAAAAAATATTTTTCCACAGCTGTGCAATTGATAGAGTCCAGCAGAGTTACTTTACATCTGAAAAAAGAGAGCCATTATTTAGAGAATCATCGCAGTTGTTCAGTTTCTAGCAGGGTAGTGTTTAATTTTGATAGTTGAATATTATTTACGAGGCGTGTTCAAGTGAATTCGGACCTAACTGCACCATGTAAACATACGTACGATGCACGTGATGACATCATTTCTAATGTAAACAGCACATACCAACCGTCAGATTTGCAAAATGTCATTATCTTACCACAACTAGTTTTCTCAGCAGACCGTTGAAAACATGGCGGGTGTGATATGGAATCCGTCCAAAGTTAATCAGCGAACGATGATTCAGTTTCTAACAGCTGAAGTATGTCGACCAGTTGGCAGTGTATGGTGACAAAAGTGTGGCGAACGTGAGCTCCGGCGACGGTCCGTCCGAATTGCTTCATCAATTTTGGCGATGGCATCTTCTGACCCAACAATATGCGCTTGACCTGGTCTCGGAAGATCTTTTATTAACTCACGTCTTTCTTTAAACATTGCTGTCCAATTCTTCACTGTTGTCTTCGACACACTTTTGTCACCATACACTACCTGCATTCTGCGATAAATATCAACTGGCCGACATCCTTCAGCTGGTAAAAACCGAATCACAGCTCGCTGATCAACTCTGGACGGATTCCGTTTCACACACGCCGTGTTTTCAACGGTCTGCTGAGGAAACTATGAGTCGTAAGATAATGATTTGTGTGATGTTCACATCAGAAGTGACGTCATCATGCGCATCGCACGGATGTTCACTTTGTTGCAGATTGGTCCGGTTACCTTTGAACACGCTTCATATTATAACAAACAAACAATTAAAACTGTGAAAAGACTAGAAATGTTATCAAATGTTGGCCCAGTTATCTCACAGCATGCCAGTATTATCATAAAATGTCAACCGACTAAACATTACATGCTTCATTACTTGGGCCATGCTTTTCAAAATGGAGTCATGTCTATTTTAGACAGTGGCACAACATTTAACAAATCAAGGAATTTAAAAGAAGGTAACATTGACGCTTCTCAACTGCGTGCAAGATGTCAGTCACATTGAACAGAAAGCTTGCGTGGTTAAGATTGTAAATATTTACAAACCTAATGTTTGCAGTTCCAGAATTTGTTCTTGCATTTTATCCAGTTTGAGGCACAGCGATTGTGCAATTTTCTTTTAAGTGGACTAATAAGAAATTCAAGATGTGCGTGGAAAGGCAAATGATGTTGAGGCAAATTTGCGTGGAAAATATATTAGATTGCGGACGAAAATTATGAATGTAAATTCTAGAGCTTTTTTGTACCTTGTTCATCACATTCATTACATTTCGTTGCAAAGGATGCTTCCAAAGTAACTTGAGAACATCATCCAATAATTGCAAACACATTTTTTCTGCATTCCCCTACAGATGGGACATTCTAATACGTAATATTAGTGAACCAACACTGAAATTTGTTAGGAATTCAAGCTCAGAGTGTAGAATAAAAGCTATGCGACCTCTGAGATTGCAGAGACATGAAAGCAAAACATTTCTGCTCAATAGATTTCGTCGTTTAAGATGATTTGCTCAGTCATGATATAAAACAAACATCATCATTGGCGTGTCCGTCTCTATAAGCTTTGTCCAGCTCTGTCTTCTATATTTCGACACAGTCTGCTATGGCTGTAAAGGCCGTTCCGCGATAACGGTCCCTGCTACAGATCGCACAACTATACTGAGGAGGCTGGCTTGCCGGGGTGTCCTCCAATCTCTTCAGTCTTTCTCTCCTCTCTACAGCCGGAAAGCCTCTACGAGCGTCAGCAGTCACTATGCCCTCTCCAACTGGCTATCTCTAAACAGCTCGATCCTGAGCAATCGTTTCTAAGCCCTCGGATGAGATGTCGCACGACTTCATGTCCCTCTTGCGGGGCCGAGGAGTCTTCTAGCTCCAACGGCCAGATGTCAAAAGAAGATAATCCATTGACAGCCTCACATCTTCCACTCGGTAAACATCCCCCAACCATCTGAGATGTCGTTGACTCAACAGGGAAACCACGGAACACTATTCTGTCACACACGTATATTGCAAATACAACGTTGCAGTCTCCTCAATCCAACATAAATGAATCTATTATTTTGTTTCTGTTTTTGTTTCTAAGAAAGGACGTCGCTGCACTTCTGGCATATTTATATGTGCTCAGTCTCTCTCAGCAAATGGCGTAGGGTATGGATGCTGATGGTCCCTGTAGCTCGCTGGTTGTACACACTCCTGCATCGTTCTCTCATACGCCATACTCCGTTCGAACTTCGTTTAATGTCGAAACTTTGCAGCCTGTGGATTGCTGCTTCATCTACTGCAGTATCCTCATCTAACAGGCGGTCATTGATTGATTTGAAAATGTCGCGTCTATCTATCACTAATGTGCCCCTGGTGGGAGCTTGTGAAGCCATGATGTCAGCTCTTTCATTGCCCTGAACCCCGGCATGAGCAGGATAGTAGATCCAGGTCAGCGCCTGGAGGTTTGATGCCTCAACAGCTGCTATCCTCTCGTACCTAAGCCATCCCTTCTGTACCTTCTGAAGTACGGCTTGCGCGTCTGTCACGATGATTGCTCTTGTTATAGAAGTCTCAGATATCCATTTCAGTGCTGAGGTCACTGTTTTCATCACCATTCTCAAACTGGAGGTTGTTGACATGTATTCCCTACTGCGTTCATCAACGACCTCTCCTCTCACTCAAGGCGAGAAGCTCCAGCCTGATGTCCCACTGCGCAGCACTGATACGTCGGTGTATATGACGGTATCACACTCCTGCGTGTTCTCAGCTGATTCACCTCGTGCTCTTCTCTCCCGCTGCTCCATTCTCTGCATTTCTTGCCTAAGGTTATGATGACTGTCTGGTACTCTATCATTCTATCTCCAGTGTGGATCCATTCTTTCTCCTTGGCTATCGTCTCAGCTGGGTTGACGTGTCAGGGTCTCTGTTAGGTCTCTGCCTGTGCCATCCATGACGGCCCTCTCTTGATTCTTGACCCCTTCATGTCTGAGATACCTACATGATACCTACATGATACCTAATTGATACATACTTGATATATGCATGAAACATACTTTTAGTAATACTGTACTTATGTGTGATATTTTTGTAGTTTTCTTTAGAAGATATTTGTTAAAATACGTGTTCTTCTTTATTCTTCTCTTTTCGTTTAACCTGTTTTGCCTTTCAGCATCAGATTATGGAGAGATCTTTAGAACAAGCCCGTCTGTATGTCTCATGCACAGTAGCATTCACAGCTTCCGATATTTCCGCAAGCCACCTTATTCGTGGTCGATCTGTGGCCTTGACTTCGTTGTATCTAAATAGCATTGCTTGATTGGGGGTAGGGGTGGGGGTGGGGGTGGATGCTGTGTATTGATAGTCTTGTTGCGAGGACAAACCATTGTAGTTTATGTCCTTTGATGTAGTCTAATACTTGTTTCCACTAGTCTCCTGATGTCATCGTCTCATGTCTCTCCTTGTTACACCCAATTTGTTTCGCAGGCCTTTCATTTCTGCTGTTTCGATGTGTCGTTTTTCATTTGATGTTAGTGTTTAGTTTTCACATTGATAGCACAGTGTTGGGACGGAAATCGTGTTGTATAAAGTTATGTTGGTAGTTATTGCCATAGGCTTGCAATGAAGTATTGGAATTAATTGTACAATGATCTGATTTGCCTTATTGCATCTTTGTTGGATTTCCGCTGTAATTCTATCGCTTGCTGATAACGGGCTTCCTAAGTATGTGCAATCTTTCACGTGTTTGATTTGTTGTTTTTTAATGAAGATATGTATGTCTCCGACTATTCTAGATTTTGTCATGACCTTTATTTTGTCTACGTTGATTTTCATGCTGCATTTTTTTACATGAATTCTGTTTGTTGATATGTTGTAATTGTATTTTTGAAGTTGCTATGACTACTTGGCCGTCAGCAAAAATAAGTTCATTTAAGAGTTCACCAATGCTGCTACCTTCAATTGGGTTGGCTGTTTTACAAATGTGGTCTACATGTGTGATGAACAACAAAGGGGATAGCACACATACTTGTCATACTCCATTTGGTATGACATTTTGCTGAGAGAACGGTTATTATTCGAACAGAGGACTGGCTACCAATCTTAAGACTTTTGCATAGATTAATTAGACAATCGTTTGTTCCATAGTGCGCCAATATTTTACATAGATGTTGTCTATCTACACTATCAAAAGCTTTTTCTTTTTCCACTAATGCAACATGCAGTTCCTGATCGTTTTCATTTGCTTTCTCTATCAATTGTAGGCGTGTAAAAATTGCGTCCGTACAGCTTCTGTTCTTTCTAAAGCACATCTGAATATCGCTGTGCTGATGTTCGATAATGTAGTGTCATATTTTTCTAAGATTTTACCAAATATTTTGCCAATGTGGCTTAGGAGCGATATTCCTCTTACTTTTGTGCAGTTTAGTTTGTTACCTTTTTTTCTTTATATTGGAAACGTTGTATCTATCTGTCTGTTTATCTATCTATCTATCTATCTATCTATCTATCTATCTATCTATCTATCTATCTATCTATCTATCTATCTATCTATCTATCTATCTATCTATCTATCTATCTATCTATCTATCTATCTATCTATCTATCTATCTATCTATCTATCTATCTATCTATCTATCTATCTATCTATCTATCTATCTTTCTGTCTGTCTGTCTGTCTGTCTGTCTGTCTGTCTGTCTGTCTGTCTGTCTGTCTGTCTGTCTGTCTGTCTGTCTGTCTGTCCGTCCGTCCGTCTGTCTGTCTGTCTGTCTATCTGTCTGTTTTTCTGTCTGTCTAACTATCTTCAGTCCACTTATGTCGTTAGACGACGTGGGGAGGTACCACCTCCTTTGTTTCATATTTATGGCAGGTAAAAAATCCACTGGTGACTTGCCAGGTCAATCTCAGCATCTGTTAGCCCCTGGAATATACGATTCCCTATTTTTGAAACTGGTGTAGGTGAAAGCGTAAATAAGGGGAGGTAGACCCGCAGCCTGTCAGAAGCCATCTAAGCGGCTCCTCTAACCACATAACCAAGACTTGTTGTTACTACCAAACAGTTCCCTTTTTGTGACATATTATCTTTTGGGCTAGAATCTCTATAATAATTTGAGTAGATTGTTAACTTGAATTTTGATCGAGCAACGGCCGTTAAGCCTACTCTTTTCGATTTCCAACTGCCAAGGTATTTTTAACGTGCGCGCCACTGCACACGGGAGTCTGATCTCACTACTCAGAGATCATGGGAAATATTTACCGGATGATACACATGAAAGAAATCCCGGTGTCCTGCGACCTCCAGCACCTGAGGCGGACACCTTACCTCTAGACCACTGGGTCCCCCACCCGAGGCGGACACCTTACCTCGAGACAAAAGGTTCCCAAGTAGACGTTGTATATCACGCAGTATTATGATATAATATTTTCACACCTGCCAATAATATAGAACACTGAAACAAAACCCATTTACGTGGGTTATGGTGGAAATCTTAAATCATATTTACTTGTACTCGATACTCATCGGCGTGCGCGCCAATAAGCCGGCACAAGGCAAACAGCCTAGGGCAGTCCCAGCGTAAACCAGACACGATGCTGGCTAGCGATCGACACCATTGCTTCCACTGATCAGTGTTTTCCAGAACTGCCCTTCAGCACTTTTCTGCATGACTATTGTTCTCCATTTTATACGCCTTAATATAACCAACAGGATTGCGCCAATGGTAAGCAAGTTGTACAGAGGGTCCCTTAGCAGATATCACCTATTGAAACGTCAGAGAGTAATATCTACTGGGGCGACTCGGAGTCCATATCAGGGTTAGAAAGTGATGTTAGAGATATCATTACGATGTGTTTGAGCTTATTGTAAAGTATTTTGTGACCAGTTTCCTTTTTTTATGCTTTATGACATACCTTTATACATCTGAGTACACAGAAGTACAGCACTAGCTCCATTTCTGTACTGTCAGACACCCATAACTTTAACCAGTCTGGCAGCTCAACATAAATACCTGATATTGATAAAAACTCTTCTACCTTACTTAGTCGTTCCTCTTCTACCCTGGAGTGTAGAGTTTTCTACCTAACTACTTAGTCGGTGCTCTTCCAGCCTGGAGTGTAGAGTTTTCTACCTAACTACTTAGTTGTTCCTCTTCCAGCTTGGAGTGTAGAGTCTTCTACCTAACTACTTAGTCGGTATGCTTGTAGCATGGAGTGTAGCGTCTTCTACCTAACTACTTAGTCGGTCTGCTTGTAGCCTGGAGTGTAGAGTCTTCTACCTAGCTACTTAGTCGGTCTTCTACTATCTTGGGAACCAGACACAGCGGATTTTGAAAGAGCTGGTATCTCTTGCAGCAATACTATTCTGATGCAATTACAGATCCGCTGGGCGGATCACGTTGTCCGCATGCCAGGCCATCGACTGCCAAAAATGATCTTCTATGGCGATATGCAGAAAGATAAGCGCTCTCACGGTGGCCAGCAGAAGCGCTTCAAAAACAGAATTAAGGCTTCACTGAGACACTTTGAAAGATGCTGCACAAGACCGAACCGCTTGGCTCACGTCTCTACGTAAAGGTGTAGCGTTATTCTAGACATCCATAAAAGCACCTGAACAACGGAGGCAGGCACGAAAAGCACGTCAAATGAAGCCTTCACATCAGCCGTACATTCTCTGGCCCACACGGACCAAATTCTATCCAAAAGCACGCAAATAATGCCCTAACATCAGCCGTACATTCTCTGGCCCACACGGCCCAAATTCTATTCAAAAGCACGTCAAATGAAGCCTTCACATCAGCCGTACATTCTCTGGCCCACACGGCCCAAATTATATCCAAAAGTACGTCAAATGAAGCCTTCACATCAGCCTTACATTCACTGGCCCACACGGCCCGAAGTCTTTCTCGATTCACTTCGAGCTCATCAGTCACCGTCGGACTCATCGACAAATCGATTATATTCCAAAGAGAAGAACAGAGAGAGTGACCTCATCATCTGTGATGGACAAACATCATCAGCGGATATCCGCTGTATTTAAGAATATTACCCTACAAATCCATGGCACCCTGTTCCCATTCATTTCTATCTATCTTCAGACCACTTAGACGTTGTTGGACGTTGTCGGGGAAGTGCGACCGCCTTTGTTTCATATGTATGGCAGGTGAAAATCCACTGGTGACTTGTCAGGTCAATCCTCCATCTGTTAGCCCCTGCAATATACGATCGCCTGTTTTTGGAACCGTTGGAGGTGGAAGCATACATTAGAACAAGGTAGACCTGCAGCCTGTCAGACGCCATCTTAAGTCGTTCTGCTAACCACATAACCAAGACCTGTTGTTATCGCCACGCAGTCCCCTTTTTTCTCTGTGGGGCGAGAATCCTTAGAATAAAATGAGTAGACTTTTACTACAATTTATTTATTCCATGAAATCACTCTCCCTTCCGTTCATCTTAGTCTTAGTTGACCTGAAGATCTACAAGGGTTGTAGCCCTTGTGCAGGTCACGGCTTTTGTGCGAATTGGTGGTAGTGGTAGGTGCATTTCTCTGCTTAGTGGGCTGGGCTCGAGCAGGGCTGAGTTTTTAGGTTTTCTGCGGATACCAGCTCAGTTTGTAGTCTGTTCTGTCTCGGGCAAGGGTTGTCCAGTGGAAGGCTAACTTCTGTCTCGGGCACGGGTTGTTCAGTGTATGGCTAACTTCTGTCTCGGACACGGGTTGTCCAGTGAATGGCTAACTTCTGTCTCGGGCACGGGTTGTTCAGTGTATGGCTAACTTCTGTGTCGGCACGGGTTGTCCAGAGCATGGCTAATTTGTATGTTTCAGGATCGCGAGTGTTGTGCAGATCGAACGAATCATGTGACCTATTGGGGAGACTTCAAAAATGGCTATTTATGCCGCGTGGGTACCAGAGCGTGGCTGCTCTACTGCAGGGTTCGTCTTTCCTTCTGACTACATATGGCCAGCGCAGCGGTGCTTAGAGTTGTAGACATGTAGGACATCCTTGACATACGGCACTGCCGGGATGTCACTGTTCTGTAGGTCTATCTGTTGCTGTTGCCTAAGTGATAGATCCACGAGACGGCGATGAATTGAGGCATGTGTTGTCCTTGACTGGTCCTTCGTGACTTTTGCCAAAGACCATGTTTCACTTCAAAAGGATAGCGCTGGTTATACTTCTAATATTCCAAGTTTTACCAATCGTAGTCTCTTCGCTATCACAAATGATATAGCGCACAATAATACAACACACAACAAAATATGTGACGCATACAACACACACCAACAACAATCACTCTACCAACAAACGTCACAATATTACCAGCAGCTCTAATACATTTGGTAGAACGATCAAAATCAATAAATAAAAACACTAGAGGTCAACAAGGAAATAAGAGAATACACATATCCATAGTTATTGGACAAGATAAATATGTTTTTTCATCATTTCTATTCATGACATACATGGATAAAATACCATCAGAAGCAAACCCTGACGGCAACGAAACTGCAGAAAGCGAAGACCACGAGTCGATGAGGTAGTTACTTTTTGTGGACGACCAATGTCTAATGTTCGAAAAGGGAAATGACTTACAAGTTCATTCAGATACGAAGCGTGTTCAAATGAAACGGACCAAACTGCAAAAAGTTCGATGGGTATGATGACGTCACTTCTGGTGTACACAGCACATACCAACCGTCAAGTTTACAAAATGTCATTATCCTCCGACTCAAAGTTTCCTCAGTAGACCGTTGAAAACATGGCGGGTGTGATACACGAATACGTGGTAATGCGGGTGGAATACATGTGAATCACGGAATAAGAAAGACGCGAGTTAACGAAAGATCTTACGAGACCAGGTCAGGCTCATATTGTTTCTTTAACTCACGTCATTCTTTAAACATCGTTGTCCAGTTCTTCGGTGTCGTATTCGACACACTTTTGGCACCATACACTGCCTGCATTCTGCGATGAATGTCAACTGGTCGACATCCTTCAGCCGTTAGAAACCGAATCACCGCTCGCTGATGAACTCTGGAAGGATTCCGTATCACATCGGCCATGTTTTCCACCTACAGCTCTCTACCACGCTACACCATATCAGTGGAATGATCAAATCAAGTAGGTATGTAATAACTTAGAAACTTGTAGAAAATGAATTTTGCTTCATATAGAGAAATTAAACCTCAATTTTATTAAATACACCAGCAGTATTTTATCAACTGTTCCGATTAATTAAATACCGACAAAGTTGCTTAGTTGTTAAACTGCAATTTGTTAGCAAGGCAAATGAGGCAAATGCAAAGGCTGCCTTCCATCGTAGACGATGATGGCATAATTTATTTTGCTAGCGCTATTTTTAGAAAGGATTAACTGCGCTACTTTCTATCCTCACTCTCTCGTCTCGAGCCGCCCGACCCAGTAGCAAGTCACGGACAAGACGACAAGGGGGCGACTACAATATGCAGGGGACTCCGCATCAAGTACCCCTGAAAAAGATGGAGTCCGGAGTCAAACCCACACCACCTGATCACGAAGCCGACGGCTTAACCACCTCGCCACGGAATCCCACAACTGGTAAGCAATATCGATAAAATACCTCTCTGTCATTAGTGTTATTAGGAAGCCACGTAGCGCAGTGGTTAGCGCACTGGCCTCGCATCTGAGTTGTTCTGTGTTCATTTCCTAGTTGAGGCGGACGTGTTTTTTTCCAGATCGCAGCGGGTCCCGGGTCGACCCAGCCTTAGATAAGTACCCGTTCAGTCCCGGAATTAAAAGTGGCGAGGCAGAGGCATATAGCCGAGCCTTTGAAATGCCAGATCGCTAACACCTCACGCCCCTACAACAGTAATACTATGGGTTACTTTACTATTATTAGTTTATTAGTGCAGCAGAGGCTGCCGAAGACGGATGTGTAGAACCGAAAGGTGCAAATATTGCAATCAAGCTGTAAACTAACGACACAACGCTCCGGGCTACATCCAGCTGCTTGCAAAGTCCTGTGGTCGGGGCTTCGCAGCGGGAGATAGAGAACGAACGCAGAAGAAGAAGAAGAAGAGAAGTGCAGCAGAGATGGCGTCAAACAGGCCACGGGTCTAACCTTTCTCTCGTGTTTTAGTTCATTATGGATGCCAATAGGCCACGACTTTGGCTGGGATTAACACCAGTTGACGACCACACTTGTGTTCACGGAAAGGGACTGCGGCTTTCTATATGGATTGATTAGTTCGTCACTCCGATTATCCTGGAAAAAAATCGGCTGTAAAAAATAGTATTTTGACTGCCCTGTGGCGCATTTGCATGTCACGAGAATAGCGCCCTTCGCCCTGTTAACTGATAACACATAGGCCAATAATAGAAAAAAACACATCGTCTGGGAGAGAATTGACCCTACGAGGTTAATAGCAAGACATGAGGGATGTCTTTAATTCTCCCGCTCTCAAGGTAACGGAGTACTCGGCTTCCCTTAAAGTGTCCACAGTGACTTCAGTTAGACGTCATCTCTAATGCACTAGTAGCTGAGAGGTATATAACTATATTGTTTACCAATTGCAGTTTGGAGCGATAATTTTGTTCAAGCAGCATTTTCAACGTTGCTACTGATCCTCCCGATATCGCTTGGACATCGGCAAATTTGATGGCATTGACTTTCATACCATTAACTGTGACACCATTGACTTTCATACCCCTATTTCAAATGACACCATTAACTTTGACACCATTGACTTTCATACCCCTATTTCAAATGACACCATTAACTTTGACACCCCTATTTCAATTGACACCATTAACTTTGACACCCCTATTTCAAATGACACCATTAACTTTGACACCCCTATTTCAACGCCGCATAATCTTGGCCACCATTATCTCAGAATATGTGTTATAGACTCGGGGATAGCAAACAACCCTGTCTTACCTCCTGTTTTATGGAAACTAGATCCGTAAGACCTGTAATTGAAATAATCGCTTCTTGATTTTCATACAGGTTCTGGTTTAACCTAATGAGAGATCTTTTTATACATATTTGCTGCAGAATCTGAAATAGTTTGCTCCAGGGAACCAAAGGCTTTCTCGTAGTCAAACAGATAATGAGTGGACGTAGTTGATTGATCATTCTTTCTGCGAGAAGCCGCAATGATCCGATGACATCCCGTGTACCTCTGGCCTTGTGAAATCCAAACTGGTTATCTTTAAGTACTTCCTTTATCTTTCCATCAATTCTCATGTGAATAATCTTCAAAAGAATTTTAGTTGCATGTTATCAAACTTATTGTTTTGTTTTTTTTTGGCAAAGGGATTAATATTGCAGTTCTGTGATCTTTTGGCCATATTCCCTTGTTGTAAACGTAATTAACATGTTGAAATAGTAAATTATGAAAAGTCTCTCTCGCTGCTTTGAGAAGCTCGAAAGGTAACTCATCTATCCCTGGTGCTTTGTTGTTCTGAATTAAAGAAAGTACCGTATTAAATTCTTCTCTGGTTATAGGTAATCTCTCTTCTGTCAATGGCCTGCCATTTAGTGGTGTGTTATCTTGATACAAGGCCTCCATCATCGTACAGTTCCTTAACATATTCTCTCCATATGACTTTTTTTTGTTCTCTGGTTCTGTTATTGGTTTCCCTTTCTTTTCATTACTCATCCGTGATTGTATGCCCTTAGGTTTATGAGATTATTGTTTAACTTTCTTATGGATTTGATCGAATTACCCTGTTCTCTCCAAATCTTCAATATCCTCACATTGTTCTATCCACCATTGTTCTCTCGTCATCTTGCATTCTCGAGCCAGTTAATTTTTAATACGTAGTAGTGCCATGCTCTGTATTCATGTTTATCCAGTTGTGTCTGTTCTCCATTTTGTTTAGCATTTCAGGTGTTACCCAAGGATTCTGGTTTTCTGCTTTCTTGTTACTCAGTTTTATCTCTGCTGCCTCTTTTACGGCCTTTTTTATATTCTGCCACTAATGGTCTCTTTATCATCAGAAACATGTTTTTCCCCTAAAGCAGAAGTCGCTGAGTTTTGGAATTTAACTCTTTTCTCCAGCTCATTTAAAGCACTTAAATTCCAATATATATATATATATATCAGTCAGTGAGTGTATATCTATTACCTTATCATGTGCACATACCCACGTGACACATGCTCGCGTGATACTGGCAATGAGAATTCACCGGGAAACATTTCCTGCGACAATTCTTTCATTGTTCCTTGCCCTCGCGCTATCACGACTTTCATCGCTTGGTCCACTCCTAGACTTCCAGAAGAGCAGAAAACGAGACTAACAGACGTAGATATTTCCTATTTGAGAGTTTTCCCCGTTCCTTGATAATATCAGCAAGAAAACGTATATACACCCACGTGGTCCGCTGCTCTGGAAGTTCTCAAAGAAACAAGAAATTTATTGTAAGTCGCAAATTGTGTGTCTTTATTAATGTATTAGATTTGAGTTTGTACGGAGAACCGTTTTGTGATTTCATATATTTTCAGCTATGGGAAGCCGTATGTTTTATTTTGTTTTGTATAGAAGTGGTCGTCAAACTCAAAAAGTGTGCAAGCAACTCTGAAATTGGTGAATCTTTGTGGAGCTGCCTATCAACGTATAACATTCGTATCATTCCACACGTATTATTCTGTCACTGCACTCCGGGCACACCCATAGGTGCTCATTATATCTTAGGAAAATAGCAACGGGTGTGATACTGAGGGATACTGATAGCTCCTGCAGCTAGTTGGTTGTACACACTACTGCTCCGCTCTCTTTGGCGACTCATTTTGATCGAATCTCGCTCAATATCTAAGATCTTAACTTAACTTAAGGTCTTCTGGACCTTTCTTTAGTTAATTTGTAGCTGTGACCTCTTATTCTTGTAGGTGGTTGTATTTTGAAGAAAAAAACGTTTTTCTAGTCTTATTGATCCCTTCCGTTGATCATCTTATAAACCAGTATTAAGTCACCTCAAATTCTTTTCTTTTCTAGACAGTGTAGGCGGGTTTTTCTGAGTCTTTCCTCATAACTGTCATTCTGGAATCCCACTATCATCTTTGTTGCTCTTCTTTGTATTCTTTCCAGCATGTTTATATCCCCTCTACGATAAAGACTTCACACCTGTACACAGTACTCCAATCTCGGTCTAACTAATGCTTTATAAAGTTTGACAATCACTTCCTTGCTCCTATGTTTAATATTTCTTTTTATCATTCCTAACATTACATTTGCCATTTTCCCTGCTACCTGGAATTACTCAATCACTTTACCTGTAGGATTTATTATAACCCTAGGTCCCTTTCCTTTTTTATCTTTTAAAATATTGTTCATTATATGCAGCATATGATTGGATGATTCATCTATTGCAGTGTCATCTTCTAACAGGCAGTCATGAATAGACGTAAGAATGTCACTCCTATCCATATCTAATATACTGGTAATTGGTGCATACAAAGTCAGTATTTCAGCCCTGTCGAACCCAAGAATATCCAGAGCAGTAGATCCATGCCAGATCCTCCAGGTGTGAATGCCTCAACAGCTGACTTCCACATGTCTTATCCAGCCCCTCTACGCCTTCCTAAGCAAGTCCTAGATAGCCTTCTTAAAGATGTTGTC